>OX235279.1:95848337-95873630 GCA_944472155.2 Trichobilharzia szidati
CCACTAACCCTCCTTACAGCTTTCAAAGTCCCTGGTAATGCTACATAGTCTTTTTTCAGAAGCCCTAGGAAGAATAAGGCGTAACAATAATAGTAACGCATCAGTTTGCCTGATAAAGGATAAAAAGGTTTGTAGAATCAAAAAGCGTGGTTATACATGAAAGGTGTGACGCAATAGGGTGCTCGAGAATTTGTAGACTTAAAAAGAGGTCACACTATCGTTATTAATACCACTAGTATTAGTAATAATAACTACATTTGCTTGTTTTGGCGGCATGGTTCTGTGTATTTGAGTCAAGCTGTTATAACTTTTGCTGTTTAAAGTATTTAAGGCCTGTGGTTTTTAAAGTTTATGTCAGATGGTGGAAAACGGTTAATTAATGCCTGTTACGTGATATGCTTGGACTAGGAGGACTACCATCGAAATATTAGCTCCTTTTACTGCTCCTTCATTTAGTTACACTAGTAATCCTCATTTACATGAATGAGTCAGACAAATGTTGGATGTGAATGCCTAAGTCACAAAACAACAAGTAACGGACAAACAATAAATCTGCAAAGGCTATATAAAGAAAGACCTCTACAGTTAAATGATCATTACTTTTGAGTATCAAAACGAAGAATATAAATAAACTATAAGAATAACACTTGTAAAAATATCTACAGGGTAATAATCTTGAATAAGTGTCTTAGTCAACTTCGTTTACTGCATTCATTAAACTAAACTATCAAAATATGCTATTTAACCCTTATATAATTTACAGCTAAAGCACTGTCACTCGTGCAACTAATAAATAGTTGGCAGGGCAGAGAACATCACACACTTTATGAGAGTGAAATAAGTATGCGACCTTATAATCAAGTAGTACGACTGGCATTAGAATGACTTTTGTCCCGTGAATGTTGTTTGTAAGAGAAAGCTTCATGATAAATTCACATGGCAACTGAGGACGAGTGTTACATAGCTAGTATTCAACAATTATGTAATACTTTGGATGGTCAAAGAGAAATAATAGTCACTTCTGCACAATGATTCGCGCTTTAGATAATTTAATATTGTGGAAGAAGAATATTGCAGATGCATGATAATTATTGGGCTTCTTACAGCTTGCAAAAGTTGAAGTCATAAACAACGGTTTTAGCTGAATATACCGGCAAGCTTCAGCTCTTGAGTATGATAAAGATGACTTAGAAATACCTCAAGTGACATCATTGGAAAAACAGAACAAATCGTAGGACTATTGGTATGAATGTTGATGTACACTAATGCTTTGAACTGTATGAAGACCTTTTCTCCTCCTGGAGTCTTACATATTTGGAATATAGCTAATAATAAAGACGTTCTCAGTTAGCTAGGAAGGTTAGCCCGCCTTATTCATAGACGTTCAAGCAAAGATCCCACATGTTTTTCAAATAATAAGGCTAATAAGTTAATAAGCCGACAAGGAATTCATTAATTTGCTGACCTTGAATCAGTCATATTTCCATTGTGACTAGAACTATTTTACTTTTTTCACAAAACGAACAATTCTTTAGGTTGATCGCCTTATTCCAGTGACAAGTCAGGAAGAACTGTTGACTTTCAGGCACATGTTCAGCACTACAGCTTCTCGCAATATAGCCGAAGATCATTTGTGGGTTTCAATTGCCGCCAGGCCACCTCAAAGTCGATTCACATGTGTGGAAAGAGTAGCTTGTTGTCTGCTATTACTGTATTTATCAATGCTGGGTTCATGCATGTTCTATAAGGGTGAAGGAGCTGTAAAACAGCCGAATTTGTTTAGTATCGGACCATTTGGACTCACTGCTACTGAGGTCAGTTTACTAGCTTGAATTCATTACTTCACATTTTCTGACTGCAAAAGCTTTTGAGTTCATATATTTAATATTAATCTCCCATGCATTCGAATAACCTAGTGTTTTCTGGTTTATTTTCACTAGAACATACTCTTTAATGAACTGTTTGCAGTAAAAGGTATCTGCTTCCTCATTTATCAGGACCTGAGTTCATGTAAAATCGTTTAGAAATTTTTTTGATAAAATAGTCTTACAGATGTAAGACAAAAAAGTTGATCTTTGATGAATGCCAATATGCATTCATCAAGAATTTCTATAAGTTCCTCCCTGCCAAACTGCACTCAAGTGAAGTCTGTCTCATCACCGATTACGAGAACATAGAATACAGCCGTTCAATTCTATCTTGACACTTCTTGTTAATTTACATGAATAACTTCAAATGCACGAAATGAGCAACTGGGGTCTAAGTATCAAAACAATTTTCAACTGTATATGCCTCCTTGGGAACAACTGCTAACACAAGTACTTATTCTTATTTCCAAATTTCTCGTATTACGATCTTGTAGTTTCCAATGGTAAAGTTGTATCAAATATTTCCCTCAAAAATCTGACTATTAGGTGTTGATAAATTCTTCTTTATGTTTATTGTCAAGGTGAATACCTCAATTAATAATGTTTCTTTTTGTGAACGAAATTTCATTTTATGTAAATCATATGCAGTGACTTTTGAACACCCAATCGGCCTTTCTAACCTTCTGTTAGTCAATCAGTCTAAACTTTTCGCAGATATTAATAACCGTTCGCAAGAAAATTGCACAGCATGAGCTGTTAAGACATGTTTCCCAATATATTTGTTTATATTCAGTCCTAAAACCAATAGTTTTATCGGAGAATTTTTAAATGGGCCACTTTTGTGCTTAAAATCTTGGAATTCTAACGTTTTATCTGCCTCCCGAAAACAATTACTTTTACTATCTTCATATTTCGTTGTGAGTTTTGTACTCAAGTGCCAAGAATCTAATGTATAGTAGATCACTTACCTTATAAGTGTAGTTATGATCTATTTAATCTCGAAAAAACTAGTATACAGGTCCTTATTTTACTCCTGTTTAACTCTGTAGATTAAATTAACACTTTTTCTAACTATCTGTGTTTGGTTTGTGTTCGTAATACCAATCGGTTGATTTTCCTTTTCCCTTTCAATTCTCTTTTATTTTGCTACAGCTTTATGTTGCAGTTGTCAACAATGTGCTGACATTCATTCCCTTATTCTTAATCATGTACATATTTCGTAACTCAAGCCTACGTGTCAGTCATACAACTAAATTACTGGATGTGATCGAGGAACACTTGGACGAGAAATTATATCTTGGCGAAGCTTCATTTATTTATACCAACCACCAGAAAGGCAAACAGAATGAGTAAGTTTATTTTTAATGTCATTGGTTTCAAGCTAGATTTCTTCACAAATTATCACTATTTAGAGAACCGGCACTCCAAAGTTCTTAATAATTCCGTAAATGACACTGATCCTAGAAGAAATTTATCTACTTTTAACGGTAAAATATTAACATGATAAAGACATGTAGCTCAGGAAAATGATTTGGTTTCTTTTCGAAAGCTTAAAGCTTGGCAGTTCGTCTTGAATATCAGATTTTCATTCTAGACAACAAAATTTGTGTTAACTATACAAGAAATTTGACTATGTTGAAGTGACTGGAGACATTTGGACCTGGGACACACGTTTAGTCCTATTAAGTATTCGTCAACTTGATTTGTACGCATTACAATTGGTGATGGTGTCACCACTGGATTGTTCGCTTGGTCATCATTAGAAAAATAAACAGTAGATATAAAAACAACATAAATAATCAACTTAGTATTAAATCGTTTTGTAAGAGTTATAAAGCCTAAATAAATGTATAGGTTATTTACTTAAGGTATGGGAAAAACATTTAATCTGATAAAGATTTATACAGTTTAATGAAACCAATATTTGTTCTTTAATTCTTCCCTTTCGTACTTTTTTTTAATTTTGTGTAGTCCAGAAGCACCAGTTGAAAACACTGGAGAGCAAATGGTTAAGAGAAAGGGGTTCAGATGTTTTTGTGGATGGCAATTCCGTATACTTGCCTGGTTGTTGATTGTTTTATGCTTAGCTACCGCTGTTGCCTTCACTACATTCTACGGTGTGATGTTTGGAGAAGATACTTGCAAAAAGTGGCTTTCTTCATTGTTCCTGTCATTCTTTATAAATATATTTTTAGCACAACCAATTAAGGTAAACAATATGTCACATATTCTTTCATTTAATTCACTTTATGTATTAAATATATGAGTCAATTCTACAATTAATGATAAGTTACTCAACTTAAATTATGTGATTATTACTGAATATGGGTAGTCATGATCACTAAAATAACTCTAAGATTCATTTATCGTTAACATACTGTCATTGTGGTGTGGGAAGGATCTGGCACCCTAACGTCTAAAGAAGTTCAAGTATTCAACAATCACTAAATCTTATGATTTATCTATTATAAAAAATCAACTAATCCTTGTTTGTACCACATACTACTGATTGACTGAGCTGAGTAGCTGAATACCTTTCACAGTCATCACCAGTGTTTGTCAGGTAGATCTAAGCGATTTAAATACTGGACAACGATTTTGACTGTTTGGGGCACAACACACCAGCAGTGCACCAGGTTTTATATGGCTTGCTTTCTTGATTACTACTTAATGGTGTCAGGCAGACCACATATTATGATCTGAATAATTTCGGTTTCCAAAGGAAACTGTGGTGAAATTCCACCTCAAACTGTGTAAATCAGAAATCACTTTAAAAATTGGGAATTTAACCCTTGCTTACCTTTCAAATTTGATTCTTCACTGTCTTCTGCATCCTTTAAATTAGTACAAATGATGCTGAGAATTCAAGCTTTTTTTGTAAATATTGACACTTTAACATTTCCCTACCAAACTAAATGGAGCTTCCTGAAGATTAATTGCCGATGTCCAGTATTGAAAAGCTTTTATTAATTGCAATTCTGTGAAGTGCATGAATTTAACAACTAATAGATAGTAGTAGCTTTTTAACGCTTTTCACCCTGTAGGTATTGCTGATGGCTATGTTGTACTCATTTGCTTGCAAATCACCTGACCGATTGGATCAGTTGCAGTTGTTCGAAGAAGAGGATCGCCTGATTCAAACGTTAGGCAAGCGTTATCAGCTACAAATGGATGAGGAATACGTGCATAAGGACTACTGTAAGTAAACACTACAGTGTTTCGCTATTTATACATATTTAACACAGTTTGTTTTCTTAATTTATTTTACTTCCAAATCACTAACGGCTGATAATTATTTTCCGAATTATACTTTAATAATCAAAAGTATCTAGTTGTTACAGGCCTCATAACAGTACATTGATATCAACAGATAGCTGCAAAATAAAGGTTGACGAAAAACGAGTTCTTCTTATCATTGGCAACCAACTTCCTAAAAATATAATGATGAAGGAATTACTTCATTTGTGTGAATAACATTTGAATTATAGAAATTGAAATTTCAAAATACGTTCTTTACACTTCGTTGTGGCATATCAGTGAGATTTTCAGAGATAGCAGCTGGAAAAAATGTTAAATACAGATGATCACGATAATAGTAATAATAATTTATAAAATTATATTTGTAAAATCTCAGCGAAATTGAAATGATTAATTCCAACGTTTCGTTCGGCAATCTGGTCCGAAAATGTGTAAAAGTAGGAAATAAAAATTCCAGGAAGACTACATACAGGCGTAGTGATAGTTATGTACCTCACGGAGATATCTGGCTGTATAATTTGATCATCGCCTGAGTCATCTGTCCAGTGGTAATTAGTGCAATGTTGTCTTGCAAAATGATATGGAGTGTCAGATATCACAAATGTCTTCCTCAGTGATTAGGTATGCTTTCAAAAAATCTTTTTCTACTAAGTGCCGCACGGGACTTTTGCCAAATTCCAGGTGTGGATTCTTTGTCTTTCAACAATACCTGATGAAAATATATATCTGCTATACATGGATGCACCAACAATTTCATGTGAAGCAATGAGCAAGATATAATGTATCCCCACACGCTAGGTACACAATAGATTCATGACTTCTAACAACCGAATTCCAACATGAGATGGCGGCATCAAGTTTTTGTAGAATTACCTTCTAGTAACGTTCTTGGTGAAAGAAATTATGTAAAATTAAATTTCTACATAATTAACTCACTTTCTTGTCTTCTCAATAAATAAAGTATTTTCTTTTCTAGTGCTCTCAGATTTTCGCCCACATCGTCTTGTAATCTTGCCTCCGGATCCAGCAGACTTGGCACGCGCCCGAGCTTATAGGCTCAAACAACGGAAAGCTAGTGACGTCACTAGAGAAGTTGTACTTTACGTATTATTTCTCGTACTGCTGTTAGCAGTTAGTATACAATTTCGTGATCCTAATGCATTCCTTTTAAAATCCAGCCTACAGAATTCATTTTTCGCAGGTGATTTTCAGAAGGTTAGTGCGTTTTTAAGTGGACATAATATTTGGACAGTTTTGTAATACTGACTTTGAGCAAACATGTAAATTTTTTTGGATGGTGATGCCAAAACAGGTTTATGAAATCAACCCAACCAGAATGGCAGCAAATAAGAAATATTAAACAATATGCTCTTACACAAAAATATTTTTAAGCTAAGCAAAAATCTTACCGTCGACCATAAGAACTAGATTGTTTTATAATTTCTTCACAAGTTACAGGTTTTTGCCTTCAAATATTATATGTTACCGGGGATCTGTATGGACATAACAAACTTCAGTATAAGATTCATCTCTGCCTTTGTATTTAGACACTTAGAATTTCCACCTCTTTATCCATTAATTAAGATACTTCTACCAATAAGATGGACTGGATAAAGAAGTGGAGATGGCATTTCTAGTTTATCTGGTTTGTCTGACAATAAGTAAGCAAATTACTGAGGCGAAATCCCTCATACTACCAGATGGCTAAACTATAATACAACATTTAGGTGAGAAAAGGTTACATCAAGGAGGCTGTAAGTCATCAACAGTGAAAAGCAAATAATAATAATAGCAGTACATAAACAGTAAAGCTCTATTTCGGACAATAAATTAACATGGAAATTCTCAGGGTATTTAGTTACAAAATATTTTAGTGTCAGTAAAAAAGTTTGGGCATTGTAGAATAGAGTAAATAAGGTATAATTATATTTCAATAGTTTGCACACAATGATAAGTTTTTGTTCTGGTAATTTTGCTCGAAATCTTACCAGAACAAGAACTTATCATTGTGTAAACTATTCAAATATAATTATAACTTATTCGACAAAATATTTTGTCTTCGTACAGGATCTACATGTAAAATACTAATCTGCAGTAGAGCATCTGACGCAGTGTTGTTGCATATGAAGAAAGACTCAATTCTTTACAATATTCCTTCTTCATTTCCTTCAAGAAGTGTACAGCATTTTGTGAGTAAGAATATAAATCATCGCAAATCAGACTTACAGGCTTTCGTCTCAGTATATTTGTGTAGGTAAACTAGACGTGATCAGTTCCTATTTGAATTTCCGCAGGTAGTTGACCAGAGGAATGCTGTAATCATATCAGATGTTGCGTTTGGCTGTTTCAGAGGTATTATATCAACTTTTATGCACAGCTGAAATATCCGCTGTAGCATTTCCTATAATACACGCGAAAACACCCAGCTACAGCCTTTATCTTCACTCCATTTTATTGTTGAAATCTAATTAAAAATGTGTGCAAGTTCATACAGTGATTAATTGATATAACTGTTTGATTAGAAAAACAAGAAGTGAAAAAGAGTTTCCGAATTATAATGGATGGACATTTCGATATCTCAGCGATTTAAGCAGGCTGCAAACTTCTGTTGGTGCTCACATTTTCAGAATACGAGACTATTTTGCAACACACTGTGTAATTCTGAATGTATATATTTAGTCTCTTATTTCTACATAATCAACAATATTTGGGCATATTATTCAACTATTTGATTAGTTTTAAAAATAAATGAAACACAACTGATCGCTTACCCACACCCTTATAAACCTGTAACCAACTTCCATGTACCATCCTGTTATCTTTTTTTGAATTTAAATCTTGGTAAAGAGATAATGCAGCGAAGAAAATGAAGTTTTGGTCAATGATCACAAGCTATCCTCTTGTTATTATTCCACGTAGAGTCTACTGTCAACCTGAAGAACATGAGTTAAAATAGGCTCGGTAGCTAATTAAGTTAAATTTACTGCATAATAGTTGATACAACTAAAGTGCATTGTTTTTCGTTTGACTATAAAACGAGCAATAATTAGACCAAAATGAAGTTGGTATATTTTCCGTTCGTCTTATGTGACTTAATCACTATCAATTCCAAGTCGGTTGTACATTTCACTTATAGTGGACTAAAATAATTACCTAGATAAGTGCCGTGAAAAATCCTACTAAATAACATAAGAATCGGCTGCTCTCTGATATTTATGTATGAACTGATACGCGCAAGTAGTAAGATAACTAGTTATCACGCAAGAATTTGGCCTTACTCTCTTTTCAGAGTATGTAATCACAATTAGTTAGCTAAAAAAATTAGACTGACTGCACTGTAAAGCAGGATTAAAATCCATTTTCATCTCACAGTTCATGCTAATTATAACTAAAAGAAAATGGGGACTTTACAGAAAAACGTGACGTACCTTTGAATAGACAACACCAACTCATGTATTTTGATAGAATAAAATATTGAAAAACTGCGTTTTTCTTGACAGATTCTTACAGTGGACGACTTCTATAAATGGTGTAATGGGGTATTAATTCCTGGTCTACGTGTAGATCGATGGTATAACGGCAACCCACCATTATTCCAACGGGGATTTTTGGCAGATCGAGCTGATCGAATTATTGGGTACGCAATGATGAGACAAGTGAGAACGAAACCAGGTACATAAAAGGCAGTATCTTCAATGTTAGAATAGTATATTTATAATTAGTTGCTAAAATCTTTTTGTTGAATGCCTATTTGCCTTACTAATATTACTAATATGGCTATATGCAGCATAAGTTCATCGAGATTTTTAATTATTCAGCTGATAGTTTACATGTCATTTTTTAGTTAATACTTTTCCAGTACCAACCGTATTTACTTATTGACAGTAATTCTTATCTGAAAATCTATTTAGATACGTAGCCCAAATAACTTAAGAGTAATGTCTCAAAACTTGTCACTAAAGTCTGACTGAAATAATAAGTTTATGAAAATATATGGAAACTAATGTAGTAAGCAATATCAAGTGTAAATAGCCTACAAAGGTATACCAACCACCACAAAATAGATTACAAGGAAGGCTTTATCCTAAAGTTATGTCACCTATAGAGCCTTTGATAACAATGAGTGTTAGACAGACGATATATCTCTGCGTCAACAGGAACCCAGGATTCAAGCTTCAAATGACTATTTTACAAGTCACCAAATCTTTTTCAAAAAGATTTTTAGATGGCTTCCAGTAACAGTATCAAACTATGTCGTAAATGAAATTATTATGGCTATTACTCATTTTCCACGTTATGACTGATAAATAGCTATCGCTCTTTGTTTTCTGTCATCAGTTTCAACTAGGTCCACGATTGCCCACGAGCATTCACTCCTTCACATAGTCTTGTCTATGTAAAGGCGACGAAGTTATGTCCTGATCCGTTTATCAAAAAAAGTTCTCTTCACCAGTGATTGTAGTCCTGATTTGAGGACTGTCGATAGCAGGCGAATCATAAGTTCCGCGACTATTAGATTAGTAATGGAAATCAGCATCTGTCATTTTACACATACATCTGTTAAAGGGTGAGCACATTATTTGTCAGTTAATACCTATAGTGAGACTATGTCATATTACGTAAGACACTGAAGGCTGTAACCGTGGATTGTGGTATGCCTATGACTCAGCTAATTGACACTGTTGCTGAAAGGCATTTTAATTCCTGCAAGCAGTTGGCTAGTCATGATTTTTGATACTATAGATCCTTTTATTTTTAACTTTCTTCTTGTATCTCATCGGATAAAACAAGAAATTACACAGGAATTTATGCTCGTACGGAAAAATATAAAAATTCAACCACACTATATTTAGCACTGGTTCCATGTGAAGAGACAAATGTTAGAAAACAGCTTATGAATTTTTCAGTCAGCAAAAAAGTAGCAAATTATAACCACAATTATTGTTACTTATGTTATTCTTCCATTAACTCTCAATTTTCACTACCTTGTATATTTATATATTTATAAAAGATAAATTGCTGTAATATGGACAACTGTTGAAAATTCCATTTTGTATGAAAAAATTCTTGTTTGGAATAAAGTGATGATTATTATGTTAAAATTTATCTGACTAATATGGCTGTTCTTCATTTTTTACTTTATAACAACTCATATTCTTTAACTGAACAGATTCATGCAACGTACACAACTTAGCCACGCACCTATTTAAACATTGTTACGCGACTTATGATATTTTTAAAGAAGATAAAACAGACTATGGAATATCCTGGGTCGCTTTCCAAGGAAATGAGAAGTCTAACAATTCTGCACCAGAATACGTCTATCAAAGTGCATCACAACTGAAAGGTTATCCATACTTGGGACTAATCACCTGGTATTCAGGTGGTGGTTATGTCCACTTGTTAAGAGGCACAAAAGAAGAAATGCTAGCCAAACTGAGTAAATTAAAAGAAATGCATTGGATTGAATTTTCTACACGAGCCGTCATTATACAGTTCACGGCTTATAATCCTAATATCAATTTATTTGCGATTGTAACTGTTTTGATTGAAATGCCTGGCACTGGTTCGTTAATACCAACATATCGTATTGAAACAGCCAACTTATTCGGTGCAAGTGGATCGGAAACTAAAACTACACAGTTAGCACTTCAGGTAAGAATATGTACCATAGTTCTATGTACAGGCATAATCTCTCTCATTGTTTCTTTGTATTCTTTCATTTCTCATCCATATATGAGTTTTTCTCAGATAAAAATTTCAAAATGAAAATTGAATTGAACAATCATAATGCAAGGATATCCACAATGCCACATGGGTGTCACCAGATGGGCGAACCAAAAACCAAATTGACTTCATCTCAATGGTGCTCAAGAAAGTGGAGGCGCAGCCTACTGGACACGAAAGTAAGAAGAGGAGCAGACGGTGGCTCAGACCACTATCTCGTACAAGGGACAATCCAAATCAAACTAAAAGCCTTCAGAGAATCAGGGACTGCAGATAGACCACAAGCCAAGTTCAACACTCAAAAACTGATTGACCAGGACACAAAGGACATCTTCACTGCAAGCATAAAGGACAAAGCCGAGACACAAATCAACACTGGCGAAGAGGTCAGCGTCGAAAAGCACTGGAACAACTTGAAAACAGTGTGGAGTCAAACCTGCATGGAAGTTCTAGGCAGAAAGAAGAGACAGGACAAACAATGGCTCACTACGGACACTTGGAAACTAACAGAAGAGAGAGGGATGGTGAAACAAAAGATTATCCAGTGCACCGATGAGCAACAAAAACAGGATTTGAATGCAAGCTACAAGACACTGAACAAAAGAGTAAAGAAGAGTGCCAGAGAAGACAAAAGAAAGTACTATGAAACCATGGCAAGTCAAGCAGAACAAGCTGCAGGCAAAGGAGACCTCGCAACACTCTACCAAACTACTAGGTACCTATCGGGCAAAAGTTTGACACGAATTAAGCCGGTGAAGGATGACAATGGAAAGTCAATCACCAAAGAAGTGGAGCAAAGGAAACACTGGGCTGAACACTTCAAAAGACTCCTAAATCGACCACCACCCACAACGCGCCCAACAATACCAACAACGGAGACAGAGCTACCAGTGAACACCAACCCCCCGACGAAATCAGAAGTCCTGAAGGCAATCAAGATGCTAAAAGCTGGAAAAGCAGCAGGACCAGATGGAATCCCAGCAGAAGCATTGAAAATGGACCCAGAGACAACAGCGGACTTGATGACGCCACTATTGGAGAAGGTGTGGAAAGAAGGCAAAGTACCCGAGGATTGGAAGAAATGATACTTATTCAAACTACCAAAGAAAGGAGACTTAAGTCAATGCAAGAAATGGCACGGAATTATGCTCCTGTCCATCCCAAGCAAAATACTAAGCCGCATCATCCTGGAGAGAATCAAACATGCCCTGGATGAAAACCTTCGACCGGAACAGGCTGGATTCAGGAAGAACAAGTCATGCATCGATCGAATCGCAACACTACGTATCATCATTGAAAAGAGCTTGGAATGGCAGTCAGCTCTCTACCTCAACTTCATCAACTTTGAAAAGGCCTTCGATAGCTCAGCATCGATCGAGAGGTGACTTGGCTACTGCTTCGTTGCTAGGGGGTGCCGCTAACGATTATGCAGGTCAACAACACTCAGCATCAAAAATAAGGTGTGGATTTTCAACTCCAATGTGAAGTCAGTGCTACTATACGGATCAGAGACTTGCACTGGGCGTCATAAAGAGCAACTCAAACAAACTACAGACCTTCATTAACAGTTGTCTTCGCTCAATACTCAAGATCAGATGGCCGGCCAGAAAAGGTCAGTAACAGAGATCTCTGGGAGCGAACCAACCAGGAACCGATTGTGAAACAAATATACAGAAGGAAATGGATATGGATTGGCCATACTCTGAGGAAACCATCAAGTGACATCACTAGACAAGCCCTTGAGTGGAACCCGAAAGGGAAGCGGCGAGTTAGTCGTCCGAGGAGATCATGTGAAGGGGAGATGAAAACGTGTGGGCAGACTTGGAGCCAGGTGAAGACTCTAGCAGAGAACCGAACGCAATGGAGACGCATGGCTGAAGCCCTATGTTCCTCTAGGAATTAAAGGAAACAATAATAATAATGCATAGTTTGCGGAGGAAATGTGACAATCATGCCTAAGGACTGAATATCCTTCACTTTGTTTGCCTTCACTGTAGTTCAAAGAAATTGCATTGCTAAGCAATTGGCTACATTTGTCTAGAAATTAATTCTTTCTTTTCAAGTTGCAATCGCCTTACTGAGGTGTTTCTCACTAAAAACCTGCATTTTAAACTGTGATATCAATTTATTGTAGGTGTGTCTATTGTTAGAATGAATACACGCCTATACTGAATCGATGCTTCGCTCAAAACAACAACGTTTTGATAAGATATAGAATGACAATCATTAAAATTAGGTTTATCCTCACCATGTTCTGGGAGAATCAGCCCATAGCCTATCTTAACTGGAGTTACTTATGTAGTAGGTTTAAGAAACCATATGCAGTTCTGGATAGACTTAAAAGGACTCTGTGAAGTATGGACGGATATCTAACTGATAGATTTTGATGAATTAATATCAGTCAGACAGAAATGCCAGACGTTCTGGTCAAGAACAACAATGTCAGTAAGACAAAGCAATACTGTTGGAATATTTAATAGAAGTGGACTGTAGCCAAAAAACAGTAACATTTGATAATGCCAAACAAAAATGAATTCCTGCATGAGCTATCTCCAGAAAAAGATTTTTATGAATGAAACAATTTGCACTTAAGAAATGCATTATACAGAATAAAATATTACAAATGGTTATTATAAACAATGTTGGTTCAATTGGAGTTATTAGATTCACAATAAACAAATAAATAGAAAAATCACAGAATCTTTTCCAGATATGGATTTAGCAAATAACTGAACTGACTGTCTCTCCTTTATTTTTCTTTCAACACGGCATTACCACTAGTTCTACTACTTACAATGATGGTAATAAAAATAGTCAATTTCGGTAATTTAAAAATTCACATTTACTTATTTAGATAAACAACCAAATGAGCGAAGAAGTATATTGCTTTTCAGTTATATATATATATATATATAGTGTAGAGCAGTTGGTAGAAAACTAATCGAGGATGAGTATACTTCTTCGCTCAGTTGGCTGCTTTTTCTAAATGATTAATTCTCAAGCCAACAGTTCATACACTACGCACTAAACACTCTTGAATTAAGTAACTTCTGTAATTGCCTGTAATCTCTTTATAAACATAATTAAATGATGCCTAAACGATTAATCTACTTTGAAGATAACTGTGGACCCATAAAACTATAAAAATCCAAATATAAGATAGTTACTGAAGAAGTGCTAACATAAAGTACAGCATACTATTTGTAGTTAAGGCATTTACCTGGTTTGATATCCTTGGATTTTCATATATCACGCATACACTAAGAATATTTATTCACAAACGAAACATTCACCTATTCATACTTCTTTTAGTAAATAAATTCAGTCAGCTTTCCCTCCACAATATATTTGTTCCATGATCTAATGGAATATACTCAATTCAAACGTCTTTTCAACCTGAATATTTTTTAGTTTTTATTTGGCTAGTGTTACCATATAACACAAATATCAACTCAGTTAATGGGTCTACATTATCAGCAATAGTATTTTAACCGATGTTCAAAGACCATAACTTAATCATAATGAAATGTTATTTGATTATAGAGGACTAGAAATCTAGCATGATATTGTAACTAACAGAGATGTATGATGTAAATCATAACAATACAGTCCTCCACTTTGCAGTCATAACAACCTATTGCTGCAGAATGTCAGTTGGACAGCTGATTACTTCGAATAAGATATGCCAGTAAATTCCTGTCTTTACTTCAGTAAACTGTTCTTTAGGAATATATTAGGAATTTGTTTAAAACATCCTGATGTATACGATCTAAGTGTTTTCCATGCAGAGTTTAAATTTGCTGCTACTTGAGATTCAGAAAAGTATGAGGAGACTAGTATTAATTGGTACCGACCAACTTCAGTGACCATACTTAGTCGACACTTCTTCATCTTCATCTTACTTGGCCAACCGGCATACTTTCGGCTCACTGCTGTGTTTTCATACAAGTACTCTAGTATGAGTCTTGAGCGAAAATTTGAAGCATACATTACTGCAACTGGATGTTTTCGATAAATATTTCTTAACCTCAGAAATCTGCATAAATTACCACAGTTTACAAGAATTAAATATCTGTGGAAGAAGAATATAAATTGCATCAGCTACACAGTGATTGTTCCCCGTGTAATTTATACTTCTTAAACATGATTTCATGTTGCTAAATGGTACTCCAGTTGCAGGATATCTGTGACATTCTTTGAAGAATTTTATCTAGATGGAATATGATGACTTTGTTTAAACATTAAGTCATCATGTACTGATGAACATTTTTATGAACTGTACAAGTAAATACAGTCAAATAAACTGAATACAAAATCTCGATTGAACTGCACAGAAGTGAATACCATAGGGAAAATGGCATTTTAAATTAATTTAATTTGTCCATGTAGAGTGATCAGAATAAACAAATTTTTAAATTAACTCAAAAAGTTTATTAATGTCAATATTTTCGAAATGCTAGGTCTAGTTTTAATTGACTGGTGGTTGTGGCGATTAAGGCATAGAAAAGAACAAACACCTTTTGATTTGGCTGTATTCTCTTAGCTTGTTGATTCAACTGAGAAGCTTTCGTTGTTCTTCTAGACAACATGTTCAGCGCAAGCTTTAATATATACATACCTGCTATAAGATTAGTCATTTCTGCCAAAACTTGGATCAAGTAACGTTCTTATTTTACCAAGGTCACTTTTAAGAGATATCTGCAACACACACATACATACAAATACATCTCCTCGAAAATATACTACAAAATGGGCTGAAGATGACGTGATATGAATGATAGTCCTCATTTTTTGCTGTCCCTCTAGGTGTTAAATTAAAAGAGTACCAATTTGAATTCAAGATGCTATATAGCATATGCATTTTTATGGCTTAGAATTCTTATGCAAAGGATGCGGTAATAGTTAATTCGAATCAGTCATATTTAAGATGGTGAGACAGCTCCGAAAAATTCACTGTGGTAACATATACATTCAACTTTTATTGAAAATATTTTCCGAAATGTACTAATTTCCTATCTTTTGCTTTTTCCGATAGGGCTTGTATGTGTTCATTCTGTTTTGTTATCTGATAAAAGAATTGCGAAATATATACAAACAACGATTGGGATATTTCATGAAATTTTGGAATTTCGTTGAATTATTCATAATATTCGGCTCAGTAGCTGCCATAGCTGCATACATTTACATGATTTTGAGCACACAGTCAGCTGTCGAGGAATTCACACGCACAAATGGCAATGTATTTATGAACTTTCAATTACTGGCCTATTGGAATGAAAATTTAACCTACTTAACAGCTGTAATCTGCTTTTTCGCTATGTTAAAGCTTGTGTATCTGTTTCGCTTTAACCGGCGGGTTGGTCTGCTTGGCTCTGTTCTAAGGTATGCAGCAAAAGACTTGAAGTATTTCTGTTTCATCTTTCTAGTCATCTTTTCCTCATTTGTACTAGTCTTCTATCTTTTATACACCGATACACTTGATGGTTTTAGAACAGTTTTAAATGCTGTAGAGACAAGTATGCAAATTATTCTCGGGAAATTCGACTTTACTAGTATGTATGAAAGAGAGATGGTACTGGGTCCATTACTATTTGCTGCTTTCTCTTTATGCGTTGTATTTGTTATGGTTAGTATGTTCATTGCTATATTGGATGAAAGTTTTCACAGTGTCCTTCAAGATTTGAGTCTACAATCAGATGATCATGAAATCACACAGTTTATAGCAGCTCAGTTTATTATTTGGATTGGTTTACATAAAACAGAATGGGGTAAAAAGTTTTTGATCACTACTGCGGCACAACAACAAGAACAGATGTATGATCCAGATGCAGACCCTGCGAAGAATGTCATTCAGTTAAAGTCATTAATGGATGAATTGTTGGAATATGTTCAACAAAACCACATCTCTGAAGAAACAAAATCAAACGACTCGAAGTCATAAATATTGTGGTCATAACTATAACTTTTGACAGGCTAACTGACAGATTACGGTAGCCAGGAATGAATCTTTTGGTAACTAGCAATTTTCTTTCCTTCTTCCTACCTCAATATTCTCAATTTTCACTAAATAGAAAAAAGCACACAAATGTGTGAGTCATATTGCCAAGTATGTGTCATTTCACTATCGATTAACTTTACATTTTTCATATTTGCCACTTCTGGTTATCCTAAAATTATTCAGAGTAAAATAATGTAGTTTTCAGAACGAAATCCTTCTTATTTAAAAACGACTGCATCTATATTTGTTTCAAATCACTCATGTGTGATAATTTCCTTCAGATGAGAACATGAGCAATTAAATTATCTATATAATTATAATGGTACTTGTTATTAGTGAGTAGCCTACTACAAATCACAAAGTATATTTTGCAACATGTAAGTACCACTGAACAACTGGAAACGGCCTACTTTTCCAACTGATCGTAACGTGTTATATCCCGGCTGACTGTATAGCGCTGTTTACGATGTTGAGCAGGTAACATGTCATCTAAATATCCCGGCTCCCGAAGGAAAATCATAACAAGATTTGCAATTAACTAACTGAGTTCTTTGTTCGTCTTTCTGAATTATATCTATAATCGATAGCATTCACGTACAACTTGAACGTGAAACACTGCTTGCCAGTCTATAAACCTGTAGTGGAATTGTAACAACAGAAGACAAGGGCCAGGCAACAGAACGTTTATTACGGAAAATCAACACTTATTTATAGATTTTGATGTACATTATTGTAGGTTAATGTTAGTAGAAAATACAGTCTGTTGATTGGTTGTTTCTCACACAAAGTTAACCTTGCATCTCTTGTGGCTGTGTCAGTTCATCTATATGTTAACTGTATCCGCCTGTCCATTTTGACCTTGTTTTCACATGACTAACATTGACCTCAATTACTGTCAACCAATTTGGTTAGCAACCATCTCTCACCACAGAATGATATTTATTGACTCAGAGATAGCAGTGGTTCGTAGTGCAACCCAGAGATGACTGCCCATTATAACTCAGAATTCTATCATACGTCTATCTTAGGCATATGCGTCTACGTTCCATTGTTGAGATGCGGAAATATAATCTAGAGACCTGTATCAGGAACTAGCTAGCAGAAATCAAGGGAATTTCGAAATGTTACTTAGCGGCCCATAATTTCATACGAATAAGTATGACGCACCATCCCTGTCCGACATAACAGATATATAACTGTCTCAGCTGTCTGCCAACTATCCCATTTCAGAAATCGTAAGCCTACTAGGAAAATATTGCAGACAAATCTGACTAACATAAAAGCGATATTCCATATGACTAAATTAATCTTGGAACTATGATCCACTGTTCTTTTGAAAGCGAAAACTTGTAAATCGTTTATCAATGACAAAAATCAGAGAATGATAGGGTATTATTCAAGGTCGTATTTCAAAGATGTCAGTATACGTCAATCAAGTACTTAAAATTTTAAAGACAAGAATTCTTCTGTTAGATGAAGCAATAATACTATCGAATTGTGTGTCCGATACTAATACTGATCACTGATTACTTCTGACCCTCTGAGCGCACGAAAATGATGATAGAAAACAGACCGGCTATTATTACACAAATATATATTATAAACAAATATTGTATACGTAGGAAAGTTAAGCTCTCAAATAACCAGTTATCTGATTGTATAACGTTGGGCTTCTAGTCTGTCCATCTGCAATATAACAAATGTCCTGCCTCAGTTGAATAGTTTAATTTGTCTATTCTAGTTTAGTTAAGTAAGAAGTATAATACGGTCACAGCATTTTCCATTGATTGCATCATTAGTTAAAATCATTGCAAACAGTGTAGTCTTCTCAAAGATAAATGATTAAAACCACTACTAAATCTTCATACATTTAATGTTTTCACAAGTAGTTTTGAATGTGTCTTCGGATTTGGCCAGACATTCTACATTTGGATTTGTGTCGCCTTACAAGTCTTATTCAAATCAATGCTATTCCTGAGCTGCATGTATGTGATGGATTATGTATATTAGAGTATATATATTTAAATCCAGAAAACCTTTAAGAAACTGCAGCAATATTAGTTACATTATATGTAATCATAAGCCATATTACTTGCTGTTGTTGCACTCACTAACACCTTTACCGATTCTCCTTACCAGGGCATCACCATTACACAGTTGCAGTTTATCTGTCAACATAACCTGAAGCAGAACTGTAATATGTGGAATTTTGTTCTATTTGATATGCTTAGGAGAAACAAGTTATGCTCTAAACATCATCCAGCAGTTAATGCTGTATCACTGTGTGATATTTAAAATAAACTTATCCAATATGGAATTACATTCTACCACAGTGCCTAAGTGTCTAAGTCTTTTTGTCATTAAAAAGGAGAAAATGAAGGGCATTTTATTCCGTGGCTTTTCCTCAAAATTCTCCAAAAATTAGTGAGTGGATAAAATCAAAGGCAGTAAGGAAATGAACTTGAACATGTGAAACAAGATCAGTGATTTCTGTAATATAAATAATGATTGCACAATTTCCTAATTCAATAGATTAAGTGTACAAAACTGAAAACAACTAAGCAGTCTAATCAACATATTATAGTCTAGTAAAGTATTGAATAATTGGGCAATATGATAGTTTTGAAAATTCCGTTGTCATTGGAATATGTTACCCCTCCATAAAATTACTAAATAATGGACGTCAGGGAAGTAATTGTGCCTAATTAATCAAACTAATTGATAATATTAATAACACATTTACAGAGAATATTAGCAAATGCTGACTAATAGCTATTTTCAAAAATATTAATTACAACTCAGATATCTTTAGACAAGGAATGTGAAAGCCAATTTTTCACTTCATTTCTGAAACCTGTCTGCTTTTATTTCTGTAAAGAGGCTTGGTTTAAACTGTCGTATGAAGCTGTGGGATATTTTTACTTCTGATGTACTGAGATCAATCCATATATTAGTTTGACAAAGTGGAGTAATGCTATAGGTAAAGTACTGGCAAAATAATGGTCATTTCACATAGAGAAGAAAAGTATAGATCTGTGTTAATTAAGGCAACTAAAACAGGTGAAAAAAGATAAAGGAAACATTAGAGAAAACGATAGTGATGCTGTTTTGAACCAAACATTCATTTCAATAAATATTCTTCAGTTGGCGTCTTCAGAAGTATGCACACATACAAAATACCCATATACACAATATGCCATTTTTCAAACTTCTTGAGTGCATCGGTAGCTCACTGGAAAAATGTTAACCCATTAAATTAGAGGTATGGAAATGATCCCCTACCGAAGAACTCTTAAGCCCCTTCTAGCTTAGTAGCCGGTAGTAAGACCGGAAAACACGGAGGCTAGTGTCACCACTCCATGAAAGGCAACACCATCGCTACTGAAACCTATGAAGTTCTACTTTCCGGTCAGGACGCAAGGCAGTCAAGAACAGAAGGAGAAGAAAAAGGCTTGGAGTGGAGAATCTATGTCTTCAGTGTCCTCTCTGTTAGCAATTTTTGGCTTCAAAAAATTAATTGCCCATGTGTTGAGACTCTTTTTAATTATAATTCATATTACTCACAAAACTTAAGTAGTGTGAAGTAATAAAAAATACTTTGTGGCCACATGTCTTCATTGTTTGACGTCATCGCTATATTTTGTAAAATAGTTCTCTAGATGTTTAAATTAGATTAGTAGGAAATCGAACCATTACGCTACACGGTAATAATTATGTTACGAGACTGCAAAAGAAAAACAATAATAGTGAATTAAGTAAATAAAAGTGGCAAGTAAGATAATACCGGAAAATTGATAACAGCAATGGAAATGATATGGGGTGGATATATTCAATGAATAAACAAAGCGAAAACTAAATAGGGTCAAAGCATAAATAGCGATTATAGTATTTTAGCACAGAAGGATTAAGAATCTGAAGAAAGGAGCGGCTGAACAAACTTTTTCTGTATAAATAGATCTAGTTTTTCCATTTCTATGACCCGAAATTGCGCAATACAGACGTAATGCTTTGTGTGAATTACTTTAGCCCATATAGATAACTTTAAAGAAGGAAGCTGTAGAATTAAGGTGACCGGTATCAATCATGTGTTCAGTTATCACGCTTCATACAGATCCACTTCCACATTTTCGTAACCACACAAGTTAGTGTTCTTGCACACATTTTGGACAATTCCGCGTCGAACTCCACTGGAGCAGGTGAACTTGTAAAGTCACATGAAGTTGGTCAGCTGTGGGATCTTCTCCTCCAGGCTACTAAACAGTAGTGGTGGACTATACTATACTGGAGTGAATGTAATTTCTAGGGACTATGAGATCCTTCTTATAAGGATATGTCAGCAATTAAGTCTCCTCTGAGTTCAAGGTTCATATGCAGCATTTTCCCAGTTACAGACGCTAAATCACATTTCATAGGTTTTAACTATGTGTTCTTGTCTACAAAATGTGGTGGAAATCCATTTTCCATTAGGAGTTTTCCTAAAGATCTAACTCTCCCTCCACAGTAACACGGCTACATTTACACCGAATGTGAGTGATAAATGATTGAGTTAGGTTTCCTTCTTGATTAATGGGTACCCACCTGTAGAAATTTTTTAGCTGACCATTGCATGACAGTTTCGAATAAATTGATCTCCTCATAGTTCCATCCTTGATAACTTCACATCAAGAAAATGAGTGTCAGACTCATTCTCCATTTCGAGTATGAATTTATTACTGGATGCCAACTATTAATGCATTTAATAAATAATTCAAATTACAGTTATCATCCCAAATAATAAAGGTGTAATCTACATGCTCTCCATGCAACTGAAGACCTTGGATTGCTGAGTTCAGCTGACTGACTAGACTGACTGTAAACAGTCTGTATGTGGAGAACCCAAAAGATACCCCATGACCATATCTTTCTTTTATCTGCAGACTGTTTCACTGAATGTAAATTGTACATTCAGTCTGCACCTCAATAGTAGTTCTTTCAGATGTGTAGCAGGCATCTCTAAATTCAGCTTGTTTTCGTCAATATATCTACATATTAGGCACATGGTTTCTGTAAATGGGACGTTAGTAAATAGGGATTCTACATCTAAAAGTAACTTTTTATTGGAAGCACTTGTAGCGGTAAATAATTCCCCAAAATTATTAACCACAGCAATCATCACTCAACATTGGATGCTGACCATCACTGTTTAAGTCGACTTGTTTAGCTGAAGGCTTACGGTCAAGCATCCCCGCCATTTGGTGCTCCGTCGTGTCACGTGCGTGCACGATTACTAGCTAGCTAAGCATTCATTCCTACCCGCGATTTGGTCCCAAAATATATATCGTATTTGGACGACAAAATCTGGTCTTTTGCTTTACCATTTGGTACTCGAAGAACGAACACTATAGTGGTTGTTGGTATAAGATCTTGCGTTAGTATAATCAGTACAACTCGCGAACGTTCGATACCCATCAATCACCTAAACTGGTGAGCCCAACCTCGAACTTCATCTTCAATTCACACGCAGATAAACCCGGTGAGTTCGTTCCTTTTTGTGTTTATTCTTGTACTATATTGTTATCGGCATACATTTCGTCATGACTGACCCTAGCCCCAAAGTTATTCGGATTCGCTCAACCGCCAAAACAATCCAGCTAGTACCATTTTGGCCAGATAATGCTGAAACGTGGTTTCAGATTGCTGAGTCTGATTTTTGTGAACATGGCATAACTGATCAACGTTCACAGTTCCTTGCAGTTATTCACGCCCTGCCGCGGGAATTCAGCAAGTGCGTAACTCTGCAGATGTCGGTAAGTAACTCGTACGAGTTGCTAAAAGCATCCATACTCAAGAGAAACGTTCTCACAGATCGACAACGTCTGGATGAGTTATTTCGTAACATCGAGTTAGGAGATCAGTCAGCCGTGAGCATGCTGGCAAGAATGAAAGAGATCATTGGCCAAAGTCAGTTCGATGAAGGACTGTTCAGAGAATTATTTTTATCCAAACTGCCACAGTCAGTTCAGACTGTACTTGTGACACTTCAAAGTGTTCTCATAGATGATTTAGCTGTCTCTGCAGATAGAATTCTAGAGATAACGAAACGGCCAGTTACTGAAGTATACTCAGTTACCGAACAGACTTCGAAGAAGGATTCTGCAATGATAGAGTTAATCAACTCCGTCCAGCAGATGCTTAGGTCAAACGAGCCTAGCGATTCCTCCTATCGTCGTTCTAAATCCCCTCAACGGCTAAACGCACGTGGACGATCTAAGTCCAACACACGTTCTCTCAAAAATCCTGACTGGTGTTGGTATCACAACACCTATGGCAAGGAAGCAAAATGTTGTCGAAAACCTTGTGATTTCGACAAAGCCTCCAAGTCTGTGGGAAACTATCCCGCCGGCACGCGTTAGCGGCAACCGTCGCCGGTGGCACTAGCCGCTTACTTTACATCCATGATGTAATTAGCCAGACTAGATATCTAGTTGACACAGGCGCCGAAGTCAGCGTCCTTCCTGCTACAGCAGCAGATCGACAGAAGGATCCTAACTTCAACCTACAGGCTGCAAATGGAAAACCAATTGCAACCTATGGTCGGAAATACGTCTATCTGAACGTAGGTTTATGCAAACCTATTCAGTGGATTTTCCTAATCGCTGACGTCACAATGCCCATCATTGGCACGGACCTACTTAATCATCATGATTTACTCGTAGACGTCCGCCGTAAACGACTAATTGGCAACACTACTAGTTTGTCTATCAAAGGCATAACTTACAGTGGCCCCAGCTTGTCAATCGTTAAGATGAAAGCAATCCTCGATCCAACTTTTCAACCGATTGTTGATAAATATCCGGAACTGAATTGCCCATCTAACGACCTCCCGTGTATAACCAGCAATGTTATGCACCACATCATAACCTCAGGACAGCCCGTGACATCTAAAGCACGACGACTGGCCCCTGATAAACTGAGAATTGCCAGAAACGAATTCGATCATATGCTCACCCTTGGCATCATTCGACCATCGAATAGTCTATGGGCATCCCCGTTGCATATGGTACCGAAAAAGGATAGCAACGATTGGCGACCCACTGGTGATTACCGGCGAGTGAACGCCAAAACTACCCCCGATTGCTACCCATTGCCTCACATACACGACTTGACGGCAACGTTATCTGGAGCATCTATATTCTCCAAAATCGACTTGGTTAAAGCATATAACCAAATTCCCATGGCAACGGAAGATATTCCGAAAACGGCTATCATCATGCCTTTCGGACTTTTTGAATTCCTACGTATGCCATTCGGCCTCCGGAATGCGGCACAAACATTCCAACGCTTCATCAACGAAGTATTTCGCGGTCTCGACTTTGTATACGCATACTTAGACGACTGCCTCATTGCCAGTCCAGATAAGGAAACTCACCTTAGACACTTGGACTTGGCATTCGAAAGGTTACGCCAACATGGTGTTACCATCAATATACAGAAGTGTCAGATAGGCGTTGACTCACTCGATTTTCTGGGTCACACTATTGACTGTCAGGGCATTCGCCCACTGGCTACTTCGGTCGATCACTCTAAGAAAACGCGTTCTGGACGTCACGTTAGATTCCCAGAATACCTTCACACCTATTTCACATAACTGAGTGACACATCAATTTTTTTTTATGTTGCATCATTTAACACAAGTAAATGATATTTTTCCTATAACCGTACATTAAATTAAATTAGATGTATATTTTTTTTCCCGATATTTTGAACTTTACATTATTTTACTGTATAGTAGATGCATGTCATTTTTTTTGGTAAAAAAAACGCTTATTTGGTACATTTTTCTTGACAAGGTTCTCAGCACTCTTGTTTTCTTTTCCAGGTGCAACGGGCACTGGATGGGAAACAAACGAAGCACGGGATCCAACGAACAACATCGAGGAAGCTATGTACAGACACCCTATTAGCATAGGCAGACAGACCAGCAGGCTCTCGATCAAGCCGCGCGGAAGATTTTTTTCACCCATCAGGGAACCATCGAGATTTTTTACTTCCGGCTGGTCATGTCTTAGGGTCCTCACAACCCCACTAGGGGGGGAGTGAGCTGTAGCGGTAAATAATTCCCCAAAATTATTAACCACAGCAATCATCACTCAACATTGGATGCTGACCATCACTGTTTAAGTCGACTTGTTTAGCTGAAGGCTTACGGTCAAGCATCCCCGCCATTTGGTGCTTCGTCGTGTCACGTGCGTGCACGATTACTAGCTAGCTAAGCATTCATTCCTACCCGCGATTTGGTCCCAAAATATATATCGTATTTGGACGACAAAATCTGGTCTTTTGCTTTACCATTTGGTACTCGAAGAACGAACACTATAGTGGTTGTTGGTGTAAGATCTTGCGTTAGTATAATCCGTACAACTCGCGAACGTCGATACCTTCAGCCCTCTAAAAGCGTTTTGT